>UCOH01012221.1:0-35312 GCA_900474275.1 Synergus japonicus
ATATATATATATATATATATATATATATACATGCTTACCCCCAATGTCTTCATCTTCCAATTTAATCTTTTCCGGTGGCTTATCTTTATTTTCCTTCGATTTACGTTCATGATACTGTCGTCGTTCTGCAATAATCTAAAAATACATACATTCCATTTTAATAACAGCAACTGTCAAAAAAAAATTGCGTGGCTTTTAGAAAAAGAAACACCTACTTTATTGGTCAACTGGTGAAGACTTTTAAGAACTTTACGCTGCCTAATTCCAGTTGGAGTAAATTTGAAAACCCAGTCGAGATGCAACCACGGTCTTGTCAATCTGAGGGGATTAGAATTATTTAGTTTAAGAGTGTTGGACTTGGAGCCAAGTTCCAATCCAAAAACTCTAGTTCTTCATTTTACTCAACAAATATTAAAATTGTAATTTTTTCCCTCTGTACAATTACCTATGAACAACATGGTTTCCCATTTCTAGAACACCACTTCTGTAACCATCTTCTTTTTCATCTCCAGTCAATATTGTGCCCATTGCAGTTTCTGATATAACGGGATAATATTAAGAATTCAATTAACTTTACTGGATTTTAACAAATTTGCCAGAAATAAATGTAATTCATTGAAATAAAAAAAAAAAAGTTAACTGAGATTCAATAGAATTTATTGAAATTCAGTGGAATTTATTGAAATTGTAAAGGATTTAGTTTTGAGATTTAAATGGAACACTAATCAGACAGTTTTACGTCATAAAGATAATTTTTAGTTGCATCGCTCATTCTGTGCATGCACAGTTGCATGCGATATGAGAAGACCAGACACTGCGATTATTTAAATATAATATACATTATATCAGAATTATACACGTCATCACTCGTCCGTATCTCAAAACTTCGAACATGCAATCGAATGCACGAAGGTATTTTTTTTTTAAAGAAGACTAAAAAGTGGTTTGTAGTAAATTTACATGCGTATCATTTATTATTTCCTAGAAAAATGACTTTGCATTTCGCACTTTGCAGAATTTTGCATTTGCATGCATTTGATTTCATGTTTTCAGGTATATTGATTTTGTCTAGAACTAACGGGTTTTCGAACATGGATTGTTCATATTTTAAACATCTTCATGAAAATTTATGATGAATTTTTGTTCGAGACATTTCATCATTATGATAATTTTTTTTTTAGACAGATGATAAAATTGATTGATTCTTACCACATATCGAGTCCAGAGTAAATTTAGTAACAAGAGGGACAATATCTTTCACTAATTCGTCGCCCTCGGATTTTAAATTTCGAATAAGTACTTCTGTTTGTTCTACAAAAATATCCACAAATTCATGCAGGATTTCGAAGTGGAAGGCTGGAGTCATCATTTTTCTTCTTATCTGCCATTTTTCACCTACAATGTTATTACGCAAAAAACATAATTATTTATATTTAAAAGATCTTACATTTTTTCATGGGATAATTATTTTTCTTTTTAATCTTGAAAAACATTTTTAAAAACAGCGAACAGCCAATTGCGAAGCACGAAGTTTGAATGAAATTTAAATTAAATATTTAGCGCAAAGTATGCGAGTGCACTGATAAAAATATGTTCCTAAGGATCAATAGAATCTTAAGTAAATTAGTTTTCTTCTTAATATGTGTGATGAGAGGCTTTTATTTAATTTTAATTAATTATTTAATGCTTTTAATCATAAGCATCAAATAAAAGCACCAATAGGTAAAATAATGACTTTTTCAATTAATGTTTTACGTCAATTTTAGTACTACAGGTTACATTATCAGCAATTATCTATACAATCAACAATCTATAATTGTCACTTTATATATCTATGAAGAGATCAAAAATGATAATTATTATTTACTTAAATACCTGTGCTAGTTAGTAATCCTCTGCCTAACCAAGGATGCAAGAAGCTGTAAATTAGACTTTTTTCAGTGTGTTTTGTACTACTCAACACGATCTAAAAAACATGAATATCTGCTTAACATAAATATACAAAAAAAATATACTTTTTGATATTGAAAATATAATTTAAAATAAAAGAAGCAAAAATTTGTTAAATGAATATTAATAATTTATATTAATTTATTCAATCTATATTTTAAAATAAATTTAAATAACAATAGTGAAAGGAAAGTATCTTAATATTTTTAATTAAGATAAAATAATGTTACCTGCACATCGTCTGGATGATAAATACTAATAGTAGGCATCGCTCCAAACCAGATTCGATTAATCGGGTAATATTTGACATGAATTCCTCTCAAAGCCAACCACAATTCATCTAATTAATATAATTTACATTAATTAGTTTTATATTAATTTTTAATCAAGGACTTTGAATTGAAGTTCTAACAAGAAAATTCAATCTCCTCACTTTATTCAAGAACTAATAAATTTGAATAAGATAATATATATTTAAATTTTTACTTAAAGGAACCATCAACTCCAAGGCATTTCCAAGTAAAGGTTTAACAGGTGGTCCAGGAATTTTATTCATTAATTTCCCAAGTCTTCCGTAGTGAATGACACAATGATAAAGTGTCAAACCTATTGTAATAAACACTAATAAAACACTAATCATTCTGATAAATGTTATTTAACAAAATTTATTAATGAATTTTATTAAGTTTTAATATAAATATTTTTAAATTGAGACATATTTATGATGCACTGAATTGATGAACTTCTACGCGTTTCTGACGAACAAATGATGTATGAACTCGGCAGATATCCAGTAATGATTAATAAAAAAAAACTAAGAAAATACGACTCATTAATATTAAGTAATAACAATTATACTAATTGCAGTTTACTCGCTTGAACTGTTTTCAATTTACCTAAATAGCAAATAAGTAAGATTATTAATGATAAAAATCGCAATATTAGTATTTCTGATATCATACTGAATAAGAATACAAGAAAAATTTTATTATAAAAAAATATACTTTTATAATACTTATCACTTTTTGTACAACTTCTAAAAAATAAGAATGTCTAATTTATAGTTTGTTATTTTTAATAGAAAGCAACTGTAGATTCCGTATTTTTGTTGACTTTTTGACTAAAAAATATCGTAATTGTAGTTATATAATTTTAAATTAATAATGTGCATATATAACATTGAGTTTGTAATATAACATTAAAAAACGGTACATGTTTCTATTTTCTACTTAACATATTTTAAAGAATATTTTAAGTAAAACAATATGTCAAAATTCGAAAATCATTTCGAACTTTTCTGAGGATCAAATCTAGGAATCGATTTAAATCTTACTCGAACGGGATGTTTTGGTCTGATGACTAAATCCTGGATTATAACAACGTCATGGGCGAGATCAATTGCTTCCAATTCAAAATGATAGAGTATGTGAGCTATCAAAATTTTCAGTTCCAGCATCGCAAACTTCTGACCTGCAATTTACAAAGAAATTAATAATTGAAAAATTAATCTCAACTATAAAAGTAAATTAATAAAAACATATCAATGGATTCTTACCAATGCAATTACGTTGGCCTCCACTGAAAGGCACGTAGGCAAATGGATGTCTTTTTGTAATTTCTTCGGGCAAAAATCTGTCAGGAACGAATTTTTCCGGATTTGGCCAAAAATTTGGATCTCTGTGGAGATCGTAAATATACAAATGGATGTTGGCACCAGCTGGTATTACATAATCTTCTGTAAGGATAAATAACAATATTTTCAAAACAAATTAATATCAATAGCGAAAGATACATTTATACATTAAAAAAAATTAATTAATTTATGTCAGTAAAGTTATAAAACTTTTCTTACTCATTTGTAAATCCTCTTGAATAACACGTGTTATTGTTGGCACACTGGGATATAATCGTAATGATTCTTTAATGCACCGCTCCAAGTAAATGAAACGATTTATTTCTGTCATTCCCATTTTTCCTTCACTTTCCTCCAGCACTTCACAGATTTCATTTCTTGCCAATCTCTGCATTAAAATGAAGTTAAAACAATAAACAAATTGTTTAATTTTATTTATATTGTATATATACTCATTAAAGTTTTTACTTTGGCTTAAAAATATTATTTCTTCCTTTTCGTAAAAAAAAAGATATTAAGTTAGGACTACAAATTTTATTACTAATTGCAAGTGTACCTGAATTTCTTTGTGTTCTGCCAATAGTGCTATGGCAAAAATTAAACCCATTGCAGTCGTGTCATGTCCCTGCAAAGAAAGAAAAGTTCTGATTATATTACGTGTTAAAATATAGTGTGACGTAAAGGCGTAAGTCATTTAAAAGAATAGAAATGAAGAAGAAAAGTGGAGAAGAAAATGAGAGAATCTAGGAAGGAATGGAAGTAAAAAGATAGAAAGTCTATCTATTTGAATGTTTTTCAATCTTCAGGATTGAAATAGAAAGAAAATAAAAGATAAATAAAATGAATAAATAAAAGATCTATTTCTATCTCTTTTCTAATCTACAATAATCTCTTTCGTTTTGAATCTCCATATTTCTATCTTTCTGTATTCTTCGTTTATCTTCGCCAATCATTTTCTATCCTCCATTCATCCTCTCTAATCTTTCTTTATTCTCCGTCTATGCACACCAATCTTTTTCTATGCCTTTCGCAATATATTACAAAACCTATTTTTTTCAATCCCTGCTTTCCTAGCCATATCTATCCTTATTCTAATCATCTCAATACTTTTCTATCCTTTTTGCAATTTACTAGAAATCCTATCCTTTTCAATCCACACCTCCATATTCACATCTATCCATCTATAATAATTTCAATCATTCTCTAAGTGGGAATCGTGAGGAGTGGAAAGGAGAAGAGGAGAGGAAAAGAAAAATCAAAACCACATAAGTTATTAATTTCTACCTCAAATACAAAAGTGTCTACTTCCTCTCGAATACCTTCGTCATCAATACTTGTATCTTTTCTCGAAGCTGATATCATAACATCTAACATCGCCATCCTCTTTTTGCGCCCTGTAATAAAAATCAATAAAAAAAAGTTCAAAGATCATCATCATCTCATTAGATTTTAATCAATTCATTAACTATATATACCTCCGAACACTTCGCCATTGTCGTTTTCTTTATCTACACTTTCTTGCGCCGGAAAAGTCTCTTCGTAGTATTTCTTTCGGTCACGTATAATCTGAAATTATAGTATCAATTTTAGATTTAGTCTATCATTTTCCTTTTTATAAACAGTATTTTGAGTAAAATTTTTATTTAAATTTTTGACATACTTTAGTTGAGAATCCATGCAATATTTTTAAAATTTTCTGTTGTTTCAATCCGGGTAGAGTTATATTAAATAACCAGTCGAAATAGAGCCAGGGTCGAAGTACCCTATTCAATATACAAATTTATAATTGTCAATGTGGAATTAATTTTCGCAATTATTTTATTTTTTTATTTTTTTATATTAGAAATAAAATTTTATTACCGGAAGAAAATAAAGTCCCCCATTTCTCGAACAGCAGATCTGTATAGACTTTCATTTTCCATTTTTTCTAGTGAGGTGCCCATTGCAGTTTCTAAAAATGAAGTTTTTATAGTTTTCATTTAAAATATTTGGTTAAAATTGAAATATCAAATGCGATAATTATTGCTGCCATTGATAAAAACTTATAAAATTAGAGTCAAAAAATTTGAATAGCCGTACAAATTTTAAATTAATTAATACTTACCACATATAGAATTTAATGTAAACTTTGTTAAAAGTGGTTCAACGTCTTTGACCATTGTGTCACCTTCTTTTTTCAAGGATTTCACCAATTTCTGAGCTTCTTCGACAAAAATATCCACGAAGCCCTGGAGTATATTAAAATGAAAAGCTGGTGTCAACATTTTACGCCTTTTCTGCCACTTTTCGCCTGTAGACAATTTTCACTGTTCTATTTTAGCCATTTACCACTATTTACCATTTACTACCATTTATCCTATTGTTTTATTTACCATAGCTAGTAAGTAATCCAGTACCGAGCCAAGGTTGTAAAAAATTGTAGATCATGCTTTTCTTTGTATTTTTTGTATTAGTGAGTAATATCTGAAAATGGATAAATAAAAAAATAGATAAATAAAATGAATTTAAATAAATTACGATAAAATATTGGCAATTATTGTTAAGTAAAAAATAATACTTGTGCAAAGTCTGGATGGCAAATCCCAATGCCGCTCATTCCACCAAACCAAATTCTACTGATTGGATAGTAATCTCTGCAGAGGACTCTTTGAGCACTCCAAAGTTCATCTTAAATAAATAAATATTTTTTTTAATTAAAATTTTTGAACGATTTCCAAATTTTCGTAAGGGACGATACGTTTTAAAGACGTTTTTAGAGAGTACCTATTTCGAACATTGAATGTTTTTTGGCCTAAACTTCGGACGTTTTAATGGACGTTCTAAAATTCCAAAAAATTAAAAAAAATTTCGTCTGTATCAGTCATAAAATTTTTTGCTATCAACTAATTGTAGATATAGGTGATTGAAGTTTCTAATATTAAATAAAAAGTTCGATGCCGCAAAATTATGCCGGTCTATCTATATACCACATTTGTTAATCTAATCATTCAACTTGTTTACCATATTTTACATTTTTATTCTATATATATAGAGAATACTTTGTTATAATATGTATTTGAAAATATTTTAATAATGATTTAATTAATTATTTGAAGAAGACATTCAAAATGTTTGGATTTCGAACATTTTTAGACCTTTTAGACGCAATTTCGAATTCGATAGTTTATGTTTAAAGTCATATATTAATTATCCGATCCCTACCTTACCGACATTTTTTTCTCTGCAACGAGACTTCTACATTTATTGAGATATCCAATTGGAAATTTCTAAAATTGAAGCTAAAGGATTAATAAGGATTAATGTTTATCTGGTCCTAAATATTAACATTTATAAAAAATATTTTTAAAAAAGAAACATTTTTCACCTGTTGACTTTTTTTCTCGTGCGTTGTTTGGCTTCTAATTTAAGTTTTCTTTCATTTTTTATGGATTTTCAAAATGTTATGCGTTTTACAATTTTTTCTTATAGAAAAAATTTATTAGAAAAAATTGTTCGATTTTTTACATTTCCACCAAAGATAAGTAAGAAATTCTATATAATTATATTGTTTATATTTTTTTTTTCTTATTTATTAAAAACATCTAAAGATGATAGGAATGGGTAAAAAAGTTTATTAATATTCAAATAGTGATTTAATATTCCATAAAACAGCAACAGGAATCAGAAAAACTATAAATTACGATTGAAATCAATTTTTTGTTTTAATAAATACTGACCTCTATGAAAACAGGCTCTAAACAACGAACTATATATAGTGTATAGTCATAAAAAAACTACTAACTAATCCAGTTTAAATGAGAAAAATAGAATAATTTATTCACTTTATGAAAAAAAATTGTAGTAAGTTATAAATACTTCAATTTTGAAATTTATATTTTAAAAAATGTCTAAACTTCTATAACTTTTAAACTAATTTAAATATTAAAATATTAAGTATTTTTCCGACGGAAAAGAAAAATTTAAAAAGTATCAACATATCGGTAATTTTTTTGAAAACTAAAAAAGGCGAAAATTCAATTTTCACATTGAAAAATTATTTTCCTTGATTAGAAATCCATTTTTCACTTCTATATGATTCTAGAGAGTTTAAGAGTAAATTTTGAGATTCTTACCAGAAGGAAGCATATATTGATGCACATTTCCTAAAACTGGAATAATTTTTGGTCCCGGAATTTTATTCACAAGTATTCCTTTTCTTCCATAGTGAATATAACAATGGAAAATGCCTAGTAAAATTATTACACCTATTAAAATTGTTGTTATCATCTTGAAAGCTGAAATTTACGACGCGCAGTTGAAACACTGACTGATGATTCAATAGTGCGAACGAGATCATGAAAAATTTTACTTTTATATTGATGCAGCGCGCGACTCACTCGCTAATGATTTTCTCAATACAAAACCAGTTCTACTGTCTAAAAAATATTTAAATTATTCTGTTTTATGCAATTCAAGAAAATATACAAAGATGAGAAACGGCCCAAAAAATATTTGTTGGGGGGGGGGGTCCGAATTTCAAAGTTAAGATACACCTTTCATAATTCATGAAACACGTTCGAAATTGTTTACGGTCAGTTATTTCGGGAGAGAGTCCAGTAACCCCCTCCCCCCCCATGGAATTTCTTGGACCGTTTTGACATTCATCCGAAATTCATTAGAATTCTTGGAAATTGTTTTGAGTTGACTTTGGAATTCACCAGGGATTCTTTAGCACAATATTTTTAAATAATAGAGCAATAGAGGAGAAGATTCTTTAAATAGAACATACAAGGAAAATATTTAATTGTTATCGAATAATAGAATTAAATATAGTTTTAGAAATGCGTAGAATTTATTTTGAAGCACATTGATTATAATTATTCAAGATTGGGAAATATGTTTTTAATATATTCTCTTCTTCTCCATTTGGAATTTCACTTTTCGTATCCATGATGCATAGATACTATAGTGACCATGATAAATCTAAATATTGTTTTTAATTTCGTTTTTAACCGCCCTTGACTAATAATGAAAAAGAATTGTATAATAAATTGCACAATAGAAATTGTAATGAGAATTCAAGAATGAGGCATGAATTGCTCAATGTCTGTTGCAAAGTGTATATGACCTTATGCACTTCCAGGTTAAATAGATGTTGCAGTCAGAATTAAATTAAACAACTCTGATTATTCTCTTTTGAGAACTTTGTATTCCTTCTTAATTTCAATTCGAACAAAATATTCTTTAACTCTTTTTGATTTGTTTAGAAACAATATATATATATATATATATATATATTCCATATTATACATTAAATATGAAAAATTGTAAATTCATTCTAGTAATAAAAAATTATCTACTTTATAAATAACAGTAATAATTATAATAAATTTGCATCCTGTTGTACATTTCTCGTCGTAAATTTTACACGAAGTGGTTGACCAGGTCGCATAGTTATATCTTGAAGTATAATAACATTTTGAGACTCGTCAATTGCTTCCATATCAAAATGGTAAAGTATGTGAGCCACAAGAGCTTTTATTTCCAACATCGCAAATTTTTGACCTGTTATTTAATTTAGTATTTATTTAAAATTATTTTAATTGATTTAATTGATTTTAATTTATTAATAATTTTAATTGTCTTACCTATACAATTTCGAGGACCTGCACTAAATGGAATGTATGAAAACGCATGTCTGTTTTGAACTTTTTCAGGTAAAAATCTATCTGGGTCATATACGAGAGGATTCGGCCAAAATTTTGGATCTCTGTGCAGATCGAAAATGTGTAGGTGAATATTTGTTCCAGCTGGTGCCAAATAATTTTCTGAAAAATTTTAGGGCCATGTATAACTTCATTTTCCAATAAAAATATTATTATAAGAAAGTAAAAATTTATAATCTTACTGAGTTGTAAATCCTCGTCAATAACTCGTGCAATCGCTGGTACACTAGGAAATAATCGCAGAGCTTCTTTGATGCATCGATCGAGATAATTGAGTCGATTGATTTCAGTCATACCCATTTTTCCATCACTTTCGGTTAGAACTTCGTAAACTTCCGTTCTTGCTATCTCCTGCATAATTACATTTTTAATTATAAAAATGTAAATTATATTTCTTTACTTATCTCTAGCATTTTTAGAATATTGTGATATTTTTTCACTTGAGGAAATTCGCTTAACGTTTTGTAGATTTCCCTTAAATTATGCCGCGTAACAACACGCGATTTCTAACTTACCGACATTTTTTGTCTACAAATTTATTTGTAAGAAAATGTATGGTACAGTAGAAAATGCTGGTAAGGTAGGGATTGATAAGTGACACCTGAGTTACCTGGATTTTTTTGTTTTCTGCCAAAAGTAAAACTGTGAAACATAAACCCATTGCTGTCGTATCAGTACCCTGAAAAATGTGATAAATGATAAAATTCGAATTTTTATTTTAAAAATATTACCAGTTAAAAACAATTTATATTTATATTTACCTCAAAAACAAAAGTATCCACCTCCTCTCTAATTCCAGTATTGTCAATTTCACCGCTTTCATTTGCAGCAGATATAAGAACATCAAGCATAGCCATTCTAACTTTATGCTCTGAAATAATGTTTTAAAAAATTATTCTACATTCAAAATGAAGGATTTTAAAATCAATTAATATAATCAATAAACCTACCTAACTTATCTTCTTTTCGCTGATATATTTTTTGTTTATCCTTCTGTCGATTTGTTATAATCTAGAATTAAATTTGTATTTTTTAATCTGTTTTTATATTAAAATTTTTGAAAACTTGGAACCGTACTTTGTTTGAAAATCCATGAAGTATTTTTATAATATTCTTTTGTCTGATTCCAGTCGGCGTTAAATTAAATATCCAGTCGAAGTGAAGCCATGGTCTCAGTGCCCTTTGGAGAGAAAAGTTAACATTTATATTCAATTTATTCATCTTGAATAAATTAAATTTTATTTTAAAAATAAATTCCAAAATAAAAGGCCAAATTATAAAGCTCAAAAAATAAGTCTTAAGACCGAAAAAAAGTCCCAAAACTTACCATGGCCATAAATACATCCCTAGAAATATTAAGTTTAAAAAATAAGTCCCTAAAATAAATTTCAGAATATAATGCCCAAAATTAATAAAAAGTAGATACGAGTCCCAAAAATTAAAAGACCCTGAAAACTATAATAAACCCAAAACCATAAGGTCCAAAATAATTTCCAAAAATAAGTATCATAATAAGCCTCAAAAATAAAATTAAAGAAATTAGAAACCTAAAAAATAAATTGTCGGATACTTCTCGAATGGCAGATTCGTATAATTTTTGAGTGTCCATTTCTTGTAAAGAAGTACCCATAGCAGTTTCTGTAAAAATATTGAAACTTTTATAACAATAAGAAGAGAATTTATTTTTAGAATTAAATTATTTTTAGTTGTAATTTTACGTATAAATAAATTATAATATGTGTAAAAAAATGCTATACACTCAAAAATTTTAATATAATTACAAAATAAAACTTTGGAAACAAAATTTTTTAAATTATCAACTGAAAACATGTTTTCATGTGGTTTTGTACGTGAGTTGTCACACAAAAAACTGTCGGTAAAGTAGGGATCAGAAAGTACTAAGTTATAATTAATTAATTAAATATAAATTTATCCTTACGGCATATTGAATTTAATGTACATTCAGTTAAAATTGGTACGATGTCTTCAATTACAACATCCCCCATAAGTTTTAAACGATTGACCAAATTTTCTCCTTCTTGAACAAATACTTCAACGAACCCTTGCAGAATACCAAAATGGAAGGCTGGAGTTAACATTTTGCGACGCCTTTGCCATTTATCACCTGTAAAATAAAAGATAGTTATGTATCTGTTACATAACAGAAAGTAACATATCTTTGAACAGATTAGTAACATGTTTCTAACAAAAAAGTTTCTTACCAGAACTAGTTAATAATCCAGAACCGAGCCAAGGGTGTAAAAATTTATAGAGCATACTTTTTTCTATATTCTTTGTACTGCTGAGTAACGCCTAAAGAAGGTTAATTAATTAGATATTTAAATATGTTTTTACCTACAATAATATAATATTATATGATATAATATAAATAATTAAAATATCTATTTACGTGTACATCATCTGGATGGTAAATACTAATTACAGGGGTCCCTCCAAGCCAAGCTTTATTAATTGGATAAAATTTGGCATTCACTAGTCTTTGTGCAAGCCACAGTTTATCTAAAAAATTATTTTTTTAAAACAAAGTTCAAGATACAAAAACTCAGTAAAAATATTTCGAACGTATAATAAAAATGTTATATTTAATTTTAAACTGGTTTTTTATTTAATAAATTAATTTTTTTAAATCTCAAGCGTGACGTAGTTTGATAAAAATTCAGAACTACTTTTTTTGAAATATATAACAAAATTTTATTTTATATAAACTGCAAACCAGTAGGAAGCATGTATCCAATAACACTTCCAAAAATAGGAAAGTTTCTGGGTCCTGGAATTTTGTTAATAATTCTTCCTCGTCGTCCATAATGTATGTAACAGTGATAAAATATTAATCCAAAAATTACAAACACCAAAAATATCATCATCTTTGTCAAAAATATATTATTATTCTATTATTATTATTATTATTATAAATATTATTCTCAAAGATACTGTGACTGAGTAATACTTGGAATAAAAGACTGGGATATCAGTTTTGTTCTCTTCTTATACTATCCCCCTCTGTTTTCCTATCCCTTTCCCCTCTTATGATTAATTTACTTCTTCTGTAAAATGCACGGTCTAATTTTTTTGTCTCTTCGCTCATGAGCATACGATATTTTTTTTGTGTCTGATACTTTGACACATGCATATTTTATATTTTATATTTTTGTTTGAATTAAACAAATACTTTGTTTAGACTAAAAATATATACTTCACATATTACTTGCTACAAATTAAACAAATTTTTTATTTAAATCAAACATTATATTTATTAAATTTAAATAAATGTATTATTGATTGAAATCAAAAATTTGTTTCGTTCAATTATCTGACTTCAAACAATTTTTTTTTTTAATTTAAACAAACACAGAAAAAACAAGGACTGAAAGTGTTTACAGCTGAAATCAGTTTTTAGGATGAATTTCAGTCTTAAGTCCATTTTTCGTCTTGTTTTAGGATTAAGAAATCTAAAAATAAGACTTCTCAGTCTTAAAACAAGACTAAAAACTGACTTAAGACTGAAATTCACTCTAAAAACTGATTTCAGCTGTAAACACATTCAGTCCTTCTTTTTCTGTGAACTTTTTTCTGAGATATTAAGATAAAGTCGTTTATATGCATTTCTTTATAAATAATTTAATCCTGAGTCCGTAGGTTTCGTCTTATATAATAGTGTGTCTCATGTATTTTAATCCTCTTTAACATATTTCAGTTTCATAAAAATCGGAGGGCGGAACACCTCGCGAGATTCCCTTGACCCTTGTTAGAGATTTATTATTCGAATTAATTGATATTTCCAATGATTTTAAAAATGTTCAATGTACAATAAACAAATTTCTTTTGTAGGATTAAAATTTTCTAATTGTAGATACAGTAGGCTATTTAGAGTAAAAGTAATCTACTTCGCGATATTACGAAATCTCCTTGTGCCACTTCAAACTTTACCGTGAAAGAGATTCACTGTATTTATCTCATTTTTTTCTGTCCTTACTAATTTTCTCCCTGTGCAATATTGTAATAATTAGATATGAATTTTCTTCACTCAAGACTACGTTTTTTTGTCAATTCTAAAAAATTATTTATACTGGTGGTTTATTATTAAGGTCATGTCCTATATAGCCGATCCCTACCTTACCGGCATTTATTTGCAATTAAAAATTTGTTTTTCAATGAGGAGAGATCAGGGTTATTTCATCACCGGGACTAGTTAATAGAAATTTGAATAAAATCGAATAAAAAACTGTACGTTTATCTGCTCCTAAATTTTTATTAAAATAAAAAGAAAGTTTTCAAAATATTTTTTTTATAAATGTATATAGTGAATATTTAGGACCAGATTAACGCACATTTAACAATTATTACAATTATAGAAATTTTCAATTTGATATGTCAATAAATATATTTCAGCCTCAATTTCCTATGAAATCGTTCATATATTTAAACAGAACCGAATGCGAAGCGCGAATTTTGAATGAGGTTTAAATAAAATATATTGAGTTACTGTTTTCAAAGCGTAACTGTACCGGTATAAGTCCTCCTTTTAAAAAGTAACTTATACCCACCACTGGTTCCAGAACATAGACATTTGGCAAAAATGGAGGGGAGGATGAGAATGTAAAAAAAATGGGAACCTCAAGTGCAAGATGAGATTCGATATGATGAATTAAACCCATGTATCACTATAACGCAACGTTCTGAACAAGTGCCGATGACGTCAGATACCGATAAGTGTATCTGAGAGTAGTATTGAGGGTGGGGTCGGCAGATACGGGTTTTCTCCATGGATTCTCGTTTTCTCGTTCTCCATGCTGGACAGTGTTAGTCACAAAGTGACCGTCAAACATACCTTCTCGTTCCCAAAAGTCATTTCTTCGCCACAGCCCACAAATTGCATCCCTACATGTGGTCCAGTTCGCCGGAAGTTCTTCACGAATTTCCCGGTCAATTAATTTTCCGAATATGTGCCCGGGTTAGATAAAGTGTCGATGCAAGTGCTAGTGATAGTGTAATTTTTGTTAAGTGAAGGAAAAGAATTAAAAATGGAACGGAGAAATCCCATTGGACAGCTCTTGCTCATCATGATGCTCCTCTCAGGTGTGTAACACTTTTCGTGCACCTATGCAACTGTCATAATGCCACGCCGCGCCGAGGTCACGTGGTCGCACGATCGTGAATGAATCGCGGCTTCTAGAGCACCCAGTGACGTAGAATACTGAAAATGCGATTTTAAAAAACAGTTAAGGGATTTCATAGAGACTTTAAAGAATTTTATGAGGTTTTAAATGATTTTTAGGATTTGCAAGAGATTTTCAAGAGAATCTAACGGATGGCAACAGTTTTTAAGTGATTTTAACAAATTTCAAGAGAGTTTCAAAATTTTCAAGAGATTTCATGACATTTTAAGAAACTTTAAGGGAATATAAGAGATTTCATAGAGACTTTGGAGGATTACAAAAGATTTTCAATTATTTAAAGGAATTTGAAGAAAGTTTAAAGATTTCATGGGATTTTAAGGGCGTTGAACCCAAGTGTCAAGCTCAAAATTCCATTCTCCATTTTACTTAATGAAAATTATAGATAAATATTTTCTCGCTCTGTACGCATAATTCTAGTTAAAAATTGATTAATCCTACCCAGGGAAAAAATTCAAAATTTAATATTTGTTGAGTAAAGTGAGGAAATTGAATTTTTAGATTAGAACTTGTCTCCAACACCCTTAAAGAATTTCAAGGGTTTTCAAAGAGATTTAAAAAAATTTTAGAAAATTTTAAAAGATTTTATGGAAGTTAAAGAGACTGAAATTATGAGTGAAGACGTCAACTTTCAACTTTGATGATTGAGCCTTTGTTTATTATTATTTTTTAATAAACAAAATATAGGCATACCCCCTTAATAGATTAAAAGAGATTTTAACAGATTTAAAGAAATTTTGAGGGAGTTTAAGAGATTTAGAAAGACTTTAAAGAATTTTTAAAAATGTCAAGGTATTTTAAATTACTGTAAGAGAGTTTCAGGATTTCCAAGAGATTTTAAGTTCTTTAAAGGAATTTCCGTTGAAATATACATAAATATTTTTTAATTTTTATTTTTTAAATATTTTATACATAATTAAATTAAAAATGCAATTATATTTTATTTTACTACATTTTTTTTTATTGGAAAATTAAAACAAACAATTTTCAAGAAATATTTATTTGTGTTTTTTAACGATTAAAAAATATTTACTTTTTTGGGAAGATTAAACATTTTTTTCACCTGCTTTTAGGTTTTTTTTATTAAGGTTCCTTTGGCTTTATAGAACTTAGGCGTATTATCATTTTGTAAAATGTAAATAATACGAAAATCTATAGTGACGGCCCTGATCCCACCTGTTGTTAATTGAAATACCTCTAGTTGGCTGAACCTCTACCAACCTTGTTAAAAACTGAACATAATTTACGCTCCATATCTACATAACTTTTTCTACTTTTTTTTCGATAGAATTAGTGAAAATTATTTATCTTCCTTAATTGAGAATAACATAAACGAATTAAAAATTTTAGGGAATTATAATATCTATTAAGAAGCGAATGCTGAGGAAAACCCGTTCCGTGTGACTCATATTCTTCAATGCCTCACCGATTTCTCATAAAATGTTTCATTGAAGAAAAAAAAAAGTTTTATTACGTCAATATTTAAGTTTGGAACTTCAGTTATTGACCTCTAGATTTTTTGAGGAATAAAAAAATTTGTATCTTTGGAAATTGGATTTGTATCTTTGATACTAAAATTTTCTTTTTGAGGGAGAAAAACTGTCATTTTCTTAATCTCTATTTCATGGATACAATTTTATTCAATATTCAATTATTCACAGCTTAAATTGCGACATCTATTTTTCTTCCGAATGTACAATTGTACACGTATAACTGTTTCACTCTTACATTATATTGGACACGTCCTTGTATACATATTAGACATGCAGAATGCTGCAAAGATCAGTTTAATGAATTAATATTGGATGAATGATTCAACCGTCGGGAGACGATGCATAAAACAACTGCAAAAATGTTTAATATTATCACATCTAAAAAACACATGTATATCTAATTTTTATTAATAATTAATGAATCGCTTGTCTCGCCACATATCTTTTCAGGCAGCAAAGCAGATCCTAATTTTCTATTTATTAAAAAAAAATTCGTCCAGATCAATACAAATAATTGTTTCAATGAGTCCTACAATTGATTTATAGGTTGAGCTTAAATTGACTGTAATGACACTTGTGCTCATTGCTTTTCCTTTATTTAGACACGAGTCGTGCAATAAAAGGAATCGTTTCATAAAACTTATTGTTATTATTAATTAAGAATTAAATTTTTCTTTTACTAGCAATAAATTATGATTAGCTAGTAGAAAAAATAATTTAGAATTTTTACTTCATGAAATATAAAATTTTGTAACTCTTTATCTAATTTCAGGAATCTCCAAAAGTCTCAGAAAATTCCTTATTATAATGCCTTTATTAGTTAATAAATAGTATATTAACAGAAGCATTTAATTTATTTTAAACATCAAACATTTTTCTTTCAAATACAAGAAAAAAAATTTTAGTTCTTCAAGCAGGATTAATTCCATAACAAAAATAGTTTTAACAGTAAGAAACACTTTGGCAGAATTTCGAGGAAATAGACTTTATCTTGAGCTGCCAGCATCCGGTTAAGGATTGTAGGAAATTATCAGTTCGTCTATGTTAGGAAAATATCTTATTTGCGTCAATTTTTTTTTTGGATTGACATATTCCTTATAATTCGTCCTGTTACACTCACGTTACAATTCTGTTCTATTTCGGTTATATTTTTTTTACTTTATTGTTACATTATTGATACATACCCATGATATTAATAGAATTATTGAAAAAGTCTATTTTTAAAATGTATAATTTAGAAGATTTCTTAAGGATAAAATTATAATACATATTATATAATAATAATTACAATATAATAATATTTTAATTTTACTATATCATATAGGTATTTATATTATTATTTTTTATATTTATTTATTTATATAATTCTTTTAAATATAAAATCATAATATTTGTTGAGTAAAATGAGAGAATCGAATTTTTTGAGATTAGAACTTAGTATCGCCACCCTTAAATAATTTTAAATTTGTTTTTTGGAAATTTTTAGTTAAGAATACGGCTCATGTTATTATTATTATATTTACTATAGCGATTCCTGGTTAATAGTGCATTTGTAAACGAATGAAATAAATGTGAGAATGCGATAAGAATGCTATCAGCAAAGGAAAGACTTCCTTCCTAGTTTACTCCCTGCTCGATACGTTACACACAGATGATAGCTATAAGTTGCCTAAAGGCTTATAGAAATTCCACTCATTTTTAGAAGTTGGGAAACTCCACGTTGGAATGAAAAAAAAACAAATATTCATCTCACCATTTTTTTTATCTCACACAACTTACAACTAGTTGAAAATGGATTAATTCTACAGAGGAAAAAAATTTCAAATTTAATATTTGTTGAATAAAATGAAGAAATCGAATTTTTAGATTAGAACTTGGGTAAAACACCCTTAAAATATGAAAATTCCAATCCCTCAAAAAAATGATGCTTATATTTTATGTCATTTTTCTAAATTAGCCCCAAATAAGATTGTAAAATTGAGGCCAATATAGATCTAATAACTTTTTTGAATTTCCTTCTTTAAAAAATAATCAGGAAATTTTGTTTAGGTTCATTGGGGTTGAGACCGAAAATGGAACCAAATTTAGAGGAGCTCATCATAAACGAGGGTGATCCATTGGAACTCACTTGTCGCAGTTCTTCAAAGATGATTTTTGTTTACCCGCAGACTGACATCGATGGAAATAATGTAAGTGGCAGTAAAAATGTTAGTTGAGTCAATTATTAAAATTCATTTTAATTTTTTTTCAAATCCTCTTTATATCCTAATAATATATAGATAAAATTAATTTTCCTGAAGAAACACGTGCGCGTGTTCAATTATTTTTTCGGTATTTTTGCACAATCGGGATTTAATGAACACAATAAATTCTAATTCTTCATCTTCTTCATTTAGATAATTACTTCTAACTTTACGTCATCAGAAGCAGAATACCATATGCAGGATTATTCCTATATTCACGAATTTCGGCGTTCTGAGACTATTACTGGAGACACTGGTTGGTACGGTTGTGCAGAAGCGGATGTAGGACTCCCTGATAAATATGGCGAAGACCCACGATTTGCCTGGATCTATGTTTATGTAAAATGTACGTCTCAAGCAACTTTTTTCTTTAAGAAAACTTATTTATCACACTAAAGATAGCCTATACTAACCAGGACCTGCAAAAAATCGAAAGAATTTTCAAATTTATCGAATTAAAATCAAATACCGAATTAAAATAAACTTATTCTATTTTGTAAAATTTGGATTCCAGCTGACACGCAATTATTAGTCCAGGAAAGCAATTTTTTTTTCATGCGTATTCGTGGGGGGTTCGACGCAATTATACCATGTCGGCCTACTTCACCAGACATAAACGTGACCATAAAATTAGCAGCGGAGGACGAAGTAAGTTTATTTGAATTTTAACATTTAATTTAATAGGAATTTGCAAAAATTTATTTCTGTTTATTTGGCCCTTTAACTTTAAAAAAGTCGAGTGTGCTTGTAAATTGAATAATTATAGAAGCTGAATAAAATTTTTCAAACTATTTTCATACTATTTTTTTATTATTGTTATTTATTTATTTTTTTCAAATTAGATACATCACGAGTTGCAATCAACCTTCGATCCAAGAGTTGGATTTAAACTTGTTAAGCCTGTTGTGCGGGATAGCAATACTTATTATTGTTCTGCGAGAAATAAAGAAGGGGTTGAAACTGATCTTGCAATTGACGTTTCAGTTTTAAGTAAGTAATACAAAGGTATAAATAAATGAATATATACAGGAAACTTGTAAAGTAAATTGTTATATTATGCACTATAATATATTTAAAAAAAAAAACTGTTTGCAGTGGGAGCTATAATAGAGCATCTTTCAATTTCTCCCGTCATTCCTAGTTACATTGTTCGTGGTCAAGATGTGTCTGTTAATTGTACTGCGACTATAACAAGGTCTGATGCATACTCAGTAAAATGGTACAGACTTGTAGGAAATAAATATGTATATATAAATGTAAGTACAGCTTTAAAATTTTTTCAACAAAATTCATTCAATTTTTTTAAAAAATCCTCCCAAGGTTGTAATAATATTTGTTAGGATTCTAGGAGAATACAAACTAATTATAAACTGCAAAAAAGAACAAATACCATAACATGTACGACTGAATTAAGAATAATGAATTCGATGGATGAAGACAACGGAGAATATTATTGTATAGCGACGACAGGTGCTAATAATAATAAAACAGCGGAAACAGTTATACAAATTCACGGTCCGTATTAATCATATATTATGCTTTGTGTGGGAAATTTTCAGTGAATTTTTGAGAAAACTTTAGTAATTTATAGTAAAAAGAAAAAAATTGGAGAAGTTGTTTGAAAGAAGTTGCAAAAAGTTGATTGTATATCAATTTTTATTTTTACCAGATCCTCAGCATAAGTTTCTCAGTTTGGATTCTGAGATTCAGGAGAAAATGCATATTACGAATCAAGGAGATACTGTGCAATGGATTGTACATATATATGCCCACCCACCGCCAGTAATTACTTGGTAATTTTTCAATCTTATCAAAATTTTTATAATATAAAACTTACTACGTCATTTTTGAAAGTAATTAAATTTTGTTTACATTAATTTACATTAAATGTTACATTCACTGTTACATTTCAGTTACATCTGTTACATTCCTGTTCCATTCTGGTTATATACTTGTTAAATGTTTGTTATCATTTATTTATTTTTCAGGACACATTCTTTGGGAAATCAATATCCAGTAACAATATATGAATCAAGTAATCCACATATATTATCGAGATATACGATTCTTACGGATCCCGAGTTAACTTCCACGACGTTATTTAAAGAACAATTAATACTCCGAGATAGTGGTAATTTCACTGTGGAAGTTTCCAATGAGTATGGAACCGAGAGTATTACTTTCACTCTTCTTGTTAGAAGTAATATATTAATATATTAATATATAATAATAATAATTTTTGTTGAAATGTATTTTAATCCTGAACTGAAAATTATTTTAGTGATGCCCATTAACGGTATAAAGAAACCAAAACCATATTATGCTCCCAATGAAGAAATTGTCATTAGAAATCAAGTGGAAAGTTATCCAGCAGCTAATATAGATTGGAGCTACAGAAATTGTCCTAATTATCCATCTTTAGTAGGTTCTTATACTGAAGATCTTTTGGTACGTCTATTTTTAAAAATATTATTTTTACATTCATGTTATATTCTTGTTGCACCCCTGTTACATTTTGATTACCTTTTTGTTACATTCCAGTTCCATTCCGGTTATATACTTTTTAAATTCTTGTTATATTATTGTTACAATATACCAATACAGTATATACCTTAAAATATACCTGTTACCTTCATTTTATATTCAAATTACATTGTGACATTTCTGTTACCTTCTTGTTGCATTCCTATTGTATTCCTGTTAGATCATTGCTTCTTTATTGTTACATAAGGCGATTTTATTCTTACAGGATTGGACAATGGTAGAAGAGTCCCCTATTCAGTTAGAAACGTCAGTAAAATTTAGAGTCAAAATGTCTGGTATAGTCACCTGTAAATCTTGTAATGAGCTCGGCTGTGACTCAAAGAATGAAATCATTTTTGTTTCTGGTAAGATTATTAATTTTTATTTATATGTTTTTTAAACATATCCTTCTTATGTAAATTTGATGCAATGCTTTTCATGTAAAATAAAATATGCATTTTAATTATTTTCATCATAGACGGTAATGATCAGGGTTTTGGAATCATCGACCCCAAGAACACTGATATGACTGTAGGAGATGACGTGGAAATAATTTGTACTGCTTCTATTTATAACTACACTAATGAATTTAAATGGAGACACGATGATGAAATACTGGAAACAAATGGTAATTAAATTTTATACCTCTGCCGGTCAGAATGACGACAGAATCAATTAAACATTATTGTAGCATTAATGTAACATTAATGTAATATCAATGTAACATTAATGTAACATCAATGTAATATCAATGTTACATTAATGTAACATTAATGTAAAATATACCAAGTGTATAGCTTTAAAATAATGAATAAAATATATTAACAAAGATTCTTGTTTCAGAAAGGGTAAAAGTTACTTTGGAATCAACTCAATTTACTCATCGTTCAATTCTCTCCATAACCAATTTAACAATGTCAGATAAAGGAGAGTATACCTGCTTCGGAAAATCTAAAGATGGACGCGAGGATATGTATTACTACAATTTGAAATTAAGTGGTAAGTAGAAAATTATAATTTCGCTATTATATTCGGTACTGATTTGCATAATTAAATTTTACAGATCCAGTAGCCGCTACTATCACAGAAAATAACTTGAACGGAAGTAAGGCCAATTTCGATTTGAATGTCGTGGGACATAAAACCATTATACTGACATGCCTCGTGACTGGAATGCCTAAACCTAATATAACATGGTATAAGGTAAAATTGAAATTTAAACAAATTTGAGAGGATATCGTATTTGTTACATTCATTTTATATTTATGTTACATTCGCGTTACATCCATGTTACATTAGTTTTACATTAATGCTACATCAATGTTACATCCTCAGTACAGATCCATATTTTTTTACATACTTTAGAGAGCTCTTAATAATTCCAGGATAACAGTGAAATAAAGAAGAATGATCAATACTTCTTCACTCGATATCACCAACAACTCAACATAAAGTTTCTTGTCCATAATGATAGTGGGAAATATACCTGTCGAACGGAAAATCGTTTTGGTACAGATGAAAAATTTATAGTCTTCGAAATTAAAGGTGAGAATATTATAGTTTGAAAAATATATATAATATAATATTTAATATACTTAGATAATACGTATAACAATTCATTTTTTCAGCTCCACTTCCAAGAAGAGAAATGTCTAAATATTGGATAATTGCAGTTGTAGTTTTATTAATTCTCTGCTGCATACTGACAATTTACTTCTGTATCAAAATGCGTCGTGAGAGGGTAAGCATTTTTCGTGTTAAAGAAAAGACACATGCCATTATATAAATAATCCTATCTTTTTTTCTTTTATCCTATCATTGCTAAAGCATTTTTAAAATGTTAAACATTTTTTATAGATCATGCGAAAAGAGTTGATGGAGGCTGGATTAATGCACTTTGAGGAAGGTGCATTGGAATGTTTAAATCCAGAGTTGACACTCGATGACCAGGCAGAATTACTTCCTTACGACAGAAAATGGGAATTTCCACGGGAAAGACTTATACTTGGTAAGAAAAAATCCAAATAAATAATATGGATACATTATTTATTATAACTAGCAATTATGATAAGACTTTATTAGATTTTTAGATTCTTTAAATTTTTTTAGATTTTATAAAACCCCAATAACTGGTAAAATCCCATAAAATTTCTGAAACTCAGAATAAATTTCATAAAATTCCTTGAAATCAATCAGGTTTTCGACAATAATGTGTTCGATATATTAGTAATATCTCTTTTTGTTATTTACATGTTACTTATGAGTTTTTTTTTTTAGGTAAACAATTGGGCAGTGGAGCTTTTGGAGTCGTTAGGAAGGCTCAGGCGCGAGGAATATTGGACGGCGAAGAAATAACGACTGTTGCAGTAAAAATGGTACGACGAACAACGGATCCGACGTATATAAGGGCCTTGGCTAGTGAACTCAAAATTATGGTCCATCTGGGCAAACATTTGAATGTTGTCAATCTCCTCGGTGCTTGTACAAAAAATATTTCCAAACGTAAGATATTTTAAATCTTATTCATGTCAATGTTACGTAAATGTTACATCAATGTAATACCCATATTATTTTCACGTTAGATTCATGTTATATCCACGTTATATTCACCTTATTCCCATGTTAGATCATTATTATATCCTATATTACATATCGATTTATATTTTTAGGTGAATTATTAGTTATCGTGGAATATTGCCATTACGGAAATTTGCACAATTATTTACTACGCCATCGAGGAGATTTCATAAATCAAATAGATCCAATTACTGGAAAATTAGACATCAACATTGGTAGTGAGATTTTGAGTAAAGCGTCCAACTATGAAAGTAAAAATCGGTACGTACTTTCTCCTAAAAGAAACTTTATCTCATTGCCTCATTCTTTTTCTTCTGGGCTTATTTCTGATTAATATTCTGATTAATATTTTATATATTGCTTACTCTAATCTTAAAATAACTGTTTTATATCAGTGTTGCATCTACGTTACATCTATGTTAAGTGTATGTTATATCTCTTTTACATGTATTTAACTTAAATGAAAAATTTATATCAAATACACGCACACACACGTAGCATATATAACTTACATGCTACACATACGTAAAATTGATGTAACATACGTATTACATTTATGTAACGTATATGTAATGACATTTGTGTAAAATGTTATAACTCCAGGTTTAGGTGCACATGGGCTATTTATTAACCACCTTTCTCTTCTAACTACATAGGATAAAATATGCCGCATTATCCTTTTCTGTCAGTCTCAGTCCAAATTCGGAAAATACTCGGCCTGGTACAGAGTCGGTAACTTATAGTCAGGACTCCCATGGTGACAACCGGACAATGACAACCGGAGATTTTAGCATGAGTAATGATTCTTGTCAACCGGATTGGAGAACCAATTATCGAGGGGATTACAAGGACAAAAATTTAAGGCCAATCTGCACACAGGATTTGATATCCTGGGCCTTTCAGGTAGCACGCGGAATGGAATATCTTTCCAAACGAAAAGTAAGTATTCGGTAAAGAGTTACAATTACTTTTACGACAATACTATATTATTGTTACATTAATTACTGTAAATCGTCTCTTTTTTAAAATAGTATTATAATTTCCATAACTAAATTAATTTTCTTTTTAGGTTTTGCATGGAGATCTTGCAGCGAGAAATATTTTGCTGGCAGAAAACAATGTTGTAAAGATTTGCGACTTTGGTTTAGCAAAAACAATGTACAAAGACAATAATTATAAAAAGAAGGGCGATGCTCTTTTGCCGATTAAATGGATGGCAATCGAGTCGATTCGCGACAGGGTATTTTCCACTCAATCAGACATCTGGTCGTTTGGTATAGTATTATGGGAATTTTTCACATTAGCACAGACTCCTTATCATGGAATTGATGCTGAGACGCAATATCACAAATTAATCGAAGGATATAGAATGGAGCATCCTGATTATGCCACAAAAGAAGTGTAAGTAATATTATATAATAATTAAATTTTTAAGTTAATATAAATAATAATTTTAATAATTAAGTTTTTGAGTCAAGTTTACAAAACGTATTTCAAATTTTGCTTAAATCCTTTTACAGGTACGATATTATGCTTAAATGTTGGAAAGCGAAGCCAACTTTACGACCATCATTTTCCGACCTTGTTGATAAAATCGGCGAATTATTGGAAGAAAGTGTGAAGATGGTAAGATAATTATTAATTAATTTTAAATATAAATCTATTTGAATTCCTTTAAATTCTTTTAAATTCCTTTAATTTTACTTAGATTTCTCTGAATTTCTTTGAAGTATTTCCAATAATTGCCTTAAATTCATCTTTAATGCATTTAAATTATTTTTTTTCACCCTTAAATTCTTTTGAATTGTTTTAATTTTTCTTATCTATTTATTTTTTTGTTATTCTTTCATTTTTCTACAAATACACTAAAAATAATATTATTTTCTTCAGCACTACGTCGACCTAAACACGCCTTACGTGGATATGAACACAACTAATTTGGAGGGGAAAAATGACTACTTAACAATGATGACTGCTCCCGACCATACATTATTGTCATCTCCAACTCACGATTACGTCAATTCTCCAAGTTTGCCATCAGTTGGACACGGAGATTCTGCCTACCTCAGCATGTGTCCTTCAGGCCAGGACGACTTAATTTTCAGTCCTAGGCATGATTTTAATCATACCCATTTTCAATTTCCCTCCCCCACTGATAATAAATCCTCAAACAATTCCGACTCTGAAGATATGGAGTCTGACCCAATGCTGAAAGAAGAAGATGATCCCTACCTCAAACCTATCAACATCCATGCACAGAGAGCTAGATTTGTTAAAGAAAGACAATCCATGAGAGAGAAGCCTATAAAGAAACCTGATTCTAATTTAAGTTACTGCAACGCCCCCAAATTTCAAGGTGTTGATGAAAAAGTTGATGATTCTGATGAAGAGAAATCTGATGGTAAATTTGTTCCTTCGCCCTTAAAACTTGTCCCTTCAATCATCAAAACGCAGGATAATTATGTCAATATGCCGAAGCAGAAAAGTGATTTAAGGAGAGATGTTCCCGACGGATTTAGCAATCCTAGTTATATATTTATGGACAAAAAGGATGATGAAGCTCAAGTTTGAAAAGCTTGTTTTCTGACGAAGGGGTGGACAGTTGAATTTTGAGTGTAGACCAGATGTAAATACTTCAAAGATTTCAATAATTTCAAGAAATTTTAAAGAGTTTCAAAGGACTTTAAATGTGATTCAAAATATTTCAAGACATCTTAAGGGTGTTGGACCCTCAACAAATATTAAATTTAGAATTTTTTCCCTCTGTAAAATTAATAAATTTTAACTAGAATTATGCATACAGAGCGAGAAAATATCTAATATTTTTTAAGTAAAATGAAAATATTCAATATTCTTTTTTGCTCTATAGACACATTTATATTTTTAAAAAAAGAGTAGATCTACAGAAGGAAAAAAGTATAAAATTCTATTAATTGTTAAGTAAAATGGATTCTTATTAATTTTGAAGTTAAAATTTTGATCTAAGGCCCTTAATAAGACTACTTAACAGGAAAAAGGAGACATAAACATGTGAGGTAATGAATATGTACTTAAACTGGCGACTGTTCAGATCTGCAAAATTCTCCTAGACGTTTATTATTAAGACCATGTATCAGTTATTCGATACCTACTTTACCGATATTTTTTTCGCGCAATTCAATTATACACTTATTGACATATCGATTGAACATTTTCTAAAATTAAAGAAAATATGTTGTACGTTTATCTGATCCTTTTTTAGTAAAACCAAAAAAAATTTTAAGAATTTTTGTTAATAAACCCAAATATTACAAACCAGGAAAAAATACCTTAATGCTTTTACATTAACTTTAAAAATTTTCAACTTGGTATCTCGATAAATGTAGAAATAGGAAAAAGATGTCGGTAAAGTATGAATCGAATAATTAAAACATGGCCTTAAATTCAAAAAAAAATTAAGTACTCAATATTTTTCAAAGAATAAGATATTTCGGAACTAGATTCTATTTATTTTAAAAACTGTATTTTTATTTTAGTTCTAAAGAATATTTGATTAAACATGTGCAATTAATTTACAAGGTTCGAATGTACTTAATACTCATCATCATGAGCTTATAATATATGATTTCGTGCGTGTAGATATACTATAATAATAATTTTAAATTTAGTAAAGCTCATCAAAGTTGAAAAATTTAACTTAAAGATGTTGGATCCAAGTTATAACATAAAAATTCAAATTCTTCAGTTTACTGTTGTAAAATGTAAATAAAACTTCAAAAAATGGCGAGAATTCGAATTCTTCGATTTCTGCAAAAAGTATTAAAATCAAGTATTTTTTCGCTCTATACCTAACTTTATATTTTGAAAAAAATTATATTTACAGAGCAAGAAAATATCTAATTATAATATTTCTTGCGTAAAATGAAGAGATAAAATTTTGAGATAGGAATTTACAGCCAACATCCTTAATAGACTAAAAGTTGATTCTATTCATGTTAAAATTTTTATTTTTTATGGAAAATGTATTGAAAATGTTGTACCTATAGTGATAATTTCATTATATGTAAGTTTTGTACCTTATTAAAATTTTTTAATTTACTTATCTATAAGTGCTGTAAATAATTAAGATAAGAAAGTCAATATATGCATTTTAAATAAAAAAAGAGGCTTTGTTAATTTTGTTTAACTATCTATAAAATATTGAATATAATTTATTTATTGTATGACGCTGTAAAATTTATGAAAATATTACAGCTCTTGTGATTTCGGATGTTGTATAGTATTTCGAGACTTGGCCAAATAATTTATTTAATTTAATAACATTTAATTTATTTTCATTTCTTATAAAGATATCATATTTCGTTGATTCTTATTGAATAAGGTACATCGCTTTTATTTGTATCATTCCAAACCTGAATTTTCTTCGTTGTAATTATGTCTTCAACAAAGTCCTTTTTGAATTTTGCCCACCTGAAGGTAAGAAATAGAAGATTTAAATGATTTTTAAATAATTTTTAATGCGTATAAATAGTATATTGTAAATGAAGGGAATAAAGAAGGCTATTTTAACGAATATCAGGAGATTAGTTTCAGACAATATAATATTAAATTTGTCATTACCTTCTATTTTTATCAAATTTCTGAAATAATTCATCTCCAACTGGATATTTTGAGTCCATAAATATTTTTACACGTTCCCAAATATTGGCTCTATTTTTCTTCAAGAGCCAATAACGAGGAATCAATAAACATCGCACCGGTGTTATTGACACTATTCGCCTATTTTCCATTTGTTCTCCTAAGGATAAAATATTCTTATTTGAAAGTTAATTTCTTAATATTCAATTAATACAATTGACAAAATATCATTTTCATTATGAACTATATTTATAAAATTTCTAATCTAATTGGAATCTTGACCTAAAGCAAAACAAGCTCCTCTATAAAATATGCAAATTTGCATAAATATTGTTCGAACATTTTTCGGATATTGTTGCTGTGATATAGTTGATGGCTTTTTCATTAGCATGGCTGCAACTTCAGTGATTTCGTGCCACTGGGTTACCTAAGTAGAAATAATTGTTTTTTAATTAAAATTAAAAAATGTATTAATTTTTCAAATTAATTTTACTCACAACATCTTGAAGTGTTGCAGTGACGATACTCATCCGTTCTAGATCGACACTTGAACCTTGTTTCCTTTTAAAAAATTCTTCCGTATATTTGGCCACTGAATTTTCCATTTTTAAATCTAAATTTGCCATCTCATCTTCCTAAAAACGGATTTTTCATTTTAATATAAAACTACATAGCTGTGAATTCGATCTCAGTTGTTCATATTTTTTTTATTCTCATTTTTGAGCACTTTTCTTCCTCATTGTAAGAAAGCAAAATAATATTTTAAATGACAATAATATTTTTTTAACTATAATGTAATTCTAAAGTCAAATTCTTAATTCAAACCCACAGTCCATTCTTTATTCAAAGATTTTTCTTCTTCCTTGATAGCTTCTAGTTTTTTTCCAGGCTTTTTTAACTTATCTCGTGAAACTGAATCCTTTAATTTTGTGTTATACTTTTTATATCTAATTCCTTGTTTTGTTTTTTCTTCTTCAACGAACATATGCTCTATCAACTTACATTCACCGGAGAGAACAAAATAAGCATAATTCACCATTCCTTTTCCGTCACCAATAATAATCTATAATAATTAATAACTAATATTTAAATTCTCTGAATCTTAAGGCAAAGTTAGACTTACCCGATCCCTACCTTACCGACATTTTTTTCTTTGTAATGTTAATTACCAAACGATTAAAAATCGTACCTGTTTGGGTTCGTAATTTTTCACCTTACTGAGTATGCAACACTCCCTGATCATAGTTTCGTCCCAACCTTTGAAATAATTAAAATTCCCCATTGCATCTCGAAGAATGTCCCATTCTTGCAAAAGAGAAGTTTTCAAAACTCGGTTAAAATTCTCCTTTGAGATGTAAAGTAAGTCAACTGGAGCTATTTAAGAAAGAATTAATTAAACGACCTATTTTATCGACAGATAGTAATGAAGAGCACTTCATTACCTACAGTCGAAAAGCTCACAGAAAAGAAACTTACTTTTACTGACAATTGTCATTGATCTTGTTACTTCATGAAGGAGTGCAATTTCTCCAAAAATGTCCCCTCGTCCTAATTGAGCAACATTAATTTCCGTTGCATCGCCTATAAATTATTTTAAATTAAGTCCTTTTCCCTCCTTCAAAAAATAATGGATTAAACCATATATCTACATTTTGAGAAAGATAAATATTAAAATTACCAGTAATTTCATCAATTTCTACTTTTGATAAGGTAACTTCCCCATTAACGATAAAATAAAGGGCTTTAGCCTCATGCCCCTGTCTTGTGATGACCCGCCCGGCAGGAACGTACTGATACCGACAGACAGGCGCCAGTAATTCTCTCAATTTTTCCTCATATTTATGAAAAGCTTTCAGATCTTTAATAAGTTGCCATATGTATACTTTATTTTCTTTGGACCTTTGAAGTGGAGCTGTTAAAAGGTTTGAACGATCCTTCGAATATATAATTAATCTGTTTTATCATCGTATTTTTATCAATAGAAAGTAATTAGGGAGGTTTCTTTACCTACTGTCGATAAAGAAGATAACCATACTTATCTACAGAATATTTCTCACTTGCAAAATAAAGTTGGCACAAATGCAGCATAAACAATTTCATAATTTTCATTTTGCTTAAAAATAAATTTTTTGCCTTCCCTATATCAGTAAAGAAGTTATCTTCTTTATTAACCATCGATTTTGTAGGTGTTATTCTTACCTGTAATGTCAATTCTTTCTTTTCTTGAGACTTCTTTCTCGCACTTTTTCCGAATTCTAATTCCATTTCGTCATGTGCTAAGTCCTCGTTTATCCAATTTTTGTATTCTATCACAAGTCGAATCGCAGCTCGGAAAAGATGTTTTCCTCTCAATCTTCCCACCTTGAACAATTAAAAATATTCTTTTCCAACAAACTAATTTTTATTAAATTAAGAGTGTTTGGACTAAGCAAATTGTTTTGTATTCCAAATAAAAATATTATCTTAAATAAACAAAAATTATTTTCTTAACTCCAATTAAAAAAGAATGTTTATAATTTTCTAAAAACTCAAAAAAATAATATTAAGTATTTTACTAACTACGGAATGCCTTTCCAGTTTCATCTTTGCATCACCCAGAGCTTGCCATAATGAACCTCTCCGCGCCATTTTCACCTAAACAGTTCACTAGAAATTTATTTATAAAAATTTGCAATGAAACCAGACTTTTTTTCTTAATAACCATAAATTATTGACAAACTCTCTGGAGAAAAACAAATTCTGGTGATGTCACAAATAATTTATAGTACTGATTGTTTTATCGATACGAGTTCCTTAGGTGCGCACAAGACTTAATTTTGGCGGGAGAATAAAAATGTTTAAATAATGAAAATTTTGTATACTAAGAAAACCAAAAAACTCTAATTTAACGATAAATAAAGAAATAAAATAGTCCTATAGAAATTAATAAACATATTATTATATTATTCTATTTTATTATACTATATTATAATATAATAAAATAATATATAATTAATTATTATTTATTGGCTATGTTTTTTCAATTTATTCCTTAGATAACTAAAAATTGTGAAATTACAAGATGAATGTGAATTTTAAGATGAAGAGCGCTCGAAAGTCTACTATATAGTATAAGAAATGTTTAGCCCCTTTTCTTTGATTGGATTATCTCTCTGGTAGTATGAGAGTGACCGTGGCCTCAGTAGCTTTATATTTCAAGTGACTTTTTTTAATCGAAAGAATGAAACAGCTGAGCATTTTTTACGCTTTCTTCGTTTTATTTTTGGGTACGTAAAGTATATCAACTTAATAAGTGCTACAAAGGCGGGTATCTTGAATAAACCGAATTCACAAAATGATTTTGAAGTTCTATTAAAAACATCATCTTTATAATTAATTGATCCGTAACTTAAAATTTTCTTTTTAATTAGTTTTTACAGAAATTAATTTCAATTTTTTATCGCTGCAATTTTTAATGCGAATTTCCCACAAGCCGCGTGTGTATGACTCACGCGATTTCCAATCTTGACCCCTGTCCCCTTAAAGTTGGTTTAGTGCCGCAGATCAGTAGCTTTATCTATAATTACAGTCAAGGGATGATAATAATTACTCCTCGGAACGTGAATCAAATATAAATGATAAAAAAAAAAAATAAATATGAGGTTGTATCAACTTTTGTGCTCATTCAATGACTATTTTGCTTTTTGGAAGAAAATCATATTTAGAGGAAATGTATTAATCAAACGTATTAATATAAGGTCATCTGATGCGTGTCAGCACAAGAAATTTTTTTATTTTATTTATATTAGCTTTAAATTTTGATTATTGAAAGAAATTATAGTCGAGAAATTAATATTTTTTTAAATCACAATTGATGTGCAGACGTAATTTACTTTTATTTCGATTTTGGTCCGAAAATTATAACTCAATTTATTTAACATTTTATATGCTTGTTCAATTCATTTTCATGTTTAAGGCCATGTAAGATTTACCCGGTCCCTACCTTACCCACATTTTTTTCTCTGCAATGCTGCGTCTACATTTATTGAGATATCAATTTTACCCATAAAATTTTAGGTTTGTTCGTAACATACACATCTGCAAAACAGGATCATTATAGGATCTTGACAATTGACGAAGGAGATGCTCTAGAAATATCCTGCTTCATTAAAGATCCCATAAAATTTTTATATCCAAGTGGTTCTGAATTGGGTCATTCGCAGGTATGTATTTCATAATGTCAGTAGATTCCTACCTTACCAACAGTCGAAACAAGCAATAAATTGAGACCTCTAACAGCATTTTAGACTGTTAGAGATGTATTTCGAATATTTATTAAATTAGAGTTAGTTTTAAGGCCACATAAGACTTACATATGACTTACCGACATTTTTTCTCTGCAACCTTACAAAAATTTAAGACCAGATAAACATACCTTAGCATATTTTCTTTAATTTTAGAAATTTTCAATTTTATATCTCAATAAATGTAGACGTAGCGCTGCAGAGAAAAAAACTGTCGGTAAAGTAGGAATCGGGTAAGTCTTACATGGCCTTAATTGAGAGGAAGTTAACTATAACTGTGGGCGTAACTAAAACAATCGATACTTTATGTTTAAACAATTTTTTAGGTAATCACCTCAAATTTTACGATTTCACGAGAGGAATATGATTCCGGTGATGTGAAACATGTTTTTCGACGTCCAAAGGTAATCCATGGTGATACAGGTTTTTATGGCTGTTTGAATCTTAAAGATATGAGGAATCAGAAGTTCGTTAAACGGAGACCTTTTAATTTGACCTATGTTTATGTGCAATGTAAGTATAATTAAATTAAGGCGGTGCGACATCGTATGAGCAACGGAACATCCGTACCTTAGCTTATAATAGAACCTCGAATTTTCGACCATCGGTCGATAGTGTAGATTTCTTCCACAATTTGATGTTATACGCTTATATACCGACATAGTATCGACTCACTGAAGAAATCTAATTTACCGACCGTTCATAACGTAGTCGAGGTTCTGTTCTAGGGTAAGATAAGTCAAAATCCTTAAGGCCATTTAAGACTTATCCGATCCCTACCTACGGAAATAACTGAATTAATTTTCTAATTTCAGCCAAAATGAATGCATTTGTTGAAGAATTGGCTCTTAGTATTCATTACGGTCCAGAGGGATCAGATCTTCATATAAACTGTAGACCAACTTCATCAGATTTGCATGTCGAACTCGAACATTATTATCGTGGAAATCGTACGGTAGTTAAATGGTTATTTTTTTCTAATACAAAAAATGCCTAATTTGATATAAATACGAAATTTTTATTTATATTTTGTAGGTTCTGACATCCGAAAAAAGTGTTTCGTTTAATCCAACGTATGGATTTGAATTGAAAAATGCCACGGCTTTGAAAAACGATGGTTTATATGTTTGTAAAACAATAAATAAAAATGGACGTCCACAAGAACTTCAGCATACTTATAAAATAAATAGTAAGTTCGAATAATTACATGCCCTTAAGGCCATGTAACACTTACGACTTATAGTCGGTAAAGTAAGGATCGGGTAAGTCTTACATGGCCTTAAAGAAAATTAAAATTGCATAAGAATTTGACACCAGACCAAAGGCCTTATTAAAATCAATAAGGTCCCTAGCAATGATTTTATTTTCACGCCAGAAAAGACAAAAATCAATGAACCAAAAGTTGGAATAGAAGAAGGAGAACAACATATCGTAAGAGGACAAACTTTACGTTTGAAATGTTACATAATGGTCACCAATGTTACCAATTATGGTGTACAGTGGGAATCACCAATGGTGAGTTTTTAATTAAAAGATAATCGATGTAAGAATCTATTGAAAATATTAAATCCTATTTTTTTAAAATTAAATTAAAGGTATGTAATACTTACTACATAAGCAATTCCATTTTTTAATTTTTTTTCCAGAAATAATGAAAACAAATTCATTTCCACTTTATCGACCTAGTAATTTGTTTGACTAAAAAAATTGATTTACCGACTGTGTAATCTATTTCATCTATAGCAAAAACTGTTTTATCGATCGACCAACATAAAAATCTGACTTATCGACGTTTTCATTCCACGTTAGACTTACTCGATCCCTACCTTGCCGACATTTTTTTCTCTGCAACGCTACGTCTACATTTATTGAGATATCAAGTTGAAAATTTCTAAAATTGAAGCTAAAGTATGAAGGTACGTTTACCTGGTCCTAAAAGAAGCAGCGTTACAAAAAAGAAAGTGTCGGTAAGGTAGGGATCGGGTAAGTCTTACATGGCCTTAAGTCAAGACGAAAAACGTTCTAAAAACATACAACATACCATACTTTTTTATTAATAGAGCAACCGATCTAGTCAAGTAGTTAGTTCTCTACAAATGGATTTAAATAAACTGCTGATTCAAAGTCAATTAACGAAAACAAACGTGGAAGATTTAGACGAAGGGTATTACAGATGTTTGTTCATAAATTGTGATATGAACACAACAAAATCTGATGAGATTTACGTCAAAATTAATGGTTAGTAAACTAATTTATTCAAAATACACATTAAATTCTAGTATGATTCTTTGCCGACTGAGTAATCTGTTTTACCGACAGTATACCATCTTCTGTCAAGAATTTAGTACAGTTTACCGACATTATAGTTTTTTTCCACTGTATAATCTGTGTTATCGACAATACAATCGGTTTTACTTACAGTATAATATGTTTTACAGATTTTATATTTTTTTTATCAAGAATTTATTTCAATTAATGAGTTTTATTTTGTTTTCTCTTCCATAAATTCAATAATTTACTTGTTTTTATTCCTTATCAGATCCAAGCTTCGAATACATGAATTTAACACTTGACCGAAAAGACGAAACTTTTGTAAGATATCCAGGAGATAAAATACTTTGGTTTGTCGAAATTGATGCCTATCCTGAAGCAAAAATTAAGTGGTAAAAGTTTATTTTAATAACACTTGATTTAATTTTTATCATTTTCGAGTATAAAATTGTTTATATCTTTTTAATTTTCTACATAAAATTATTTTTTTAGGCTGGATCCATGGGGCAAAAGTATCATGGAATCAGAAAAGTTCAAACTTTTTAATTTGATACCAACCATTGGCTTGCTAATTAAAGATATACATTTCAATGATGCAGGTGTGTATTCTCTGGAGGCATCCAACAAAGCAGTGAAGAAAATTGTAAAATTCAAGTTGGAAGTTAAGAATTCTTAGTTTCTTTCATGTACGCGAATTTAATGAACCTTACAAAATAAAATGTTTTAATAGTATTGAGGTTTAAACAGTGCCGTACTGGTAAATTTTTGTCGCCCTGGACAAAAGTAGATCCGTGCGCCCTTCATATACCCCCCCCCCCCCCC